>CM067314.1:18604081-18641581 GCA_034231615.1 Meghimatium bilineatum
TTATTTCAGAAATCCACATAGCTGAAACCAAGAAATTTTTGCTGTGTCAGCCTTCAGCGTGCTATAAATACCGGCACAGCTCTAATGATCTTCACTATTAAAATCATCAGCTTGTTGATAACACAACGACTTTTGCATTCTTCAGTGAACCAGATCGTGGGAAGTTATTCATAGGAAAATGGTGAGTTATATGTGTTAGTGTGGGTTTTCACTATACTCTGTTTATTTATAATTGTGTTTTATTTTATTGTAAGTTATTAATCTTGACCATTAATTAGTAGGAGCACATAGTAACCTTATTACGTATTCCGTCTTTATATGTATGTTATGTATATCGATAACTCCTACCGCTATGTGTTATACTCTTGATTTTAGTGTTATCATTACAGACCGATGTTTTATTTGAAGTTATTTTTATAGTAATAGGGCGTCTTTATATCTATGTTATGTATATCGATAACTCCTATCGCTATGTGTTATACTCTTGCTTTTAGTGTTATCATTACAGACCGATGTTTTATGTGAAGTTATTTTTACAGTAATAGGGTTTTGTATTATTAATTCACTGTTTAAATTATCTTAAGTATATCGATAACTCTTACTGCGATGGTATATACTCTATAACTATGTTATGTCTATACCTTATAAATAGTGTATTGGTGTCTGACAAGTTATGTTCTATTCGTTCACAGGCCACTATCGCACCAACAAAACCAACTTGTACTGTTTGCAACAAGTCCTTTGCACGACTGTTTGTCCTTAAACGTCATATGGCTAGTGCACATGGGGGCCAACGATACCCATGTACAATGTGCCCCCAAGTCTGCGCGTATTCTTCAGGTCTAGCGCTTCACATTAAGCGTGTGCATTCAAACCCCAAGGTAGTGATGAACACGACACAAAGGCCAACAACAACTCTTATTGAACAACAACCAACGGGGTCCACGTCAATAGATGCCACTGTAACAACTCCACCGATTACTATGATGTCTACAACATCAGACCCACCACTTACAACCGCAAAACGACCAGCTGAACCAGAGGTTGGGTTGGTTAAAAAACTTAAAATGGATGAACTTGCCGGGCTACCAGCTGATATACACCAAATTTATAAAGACAATTGGGACATAATTAAGACACATTCGCGTATACTTACAAAGATGGCACATTATACAATATTTCATTCACCCACAGAACCACACATAAATAACTGGCATGACACCCTAGTAGCAATTCACAACACCCAAACAATGCGATACAAAATTAGTCTTACAAAACATATCATTCTCCGCCATAAGGAGACACAAGAACCAAGATTTTTTCATGGTTCTACCAATAATGCGTCTGTATTGGAGAGCCCTGTAATCATAAACAATAGAAGTGACCTGGACCGCTTCATAACTACTATTAATGAGATCGACAATACCAAAGTCGGCCTAAGTGTGCGACCCGACACCAAGTACGAGCTAGAAAATATTTGTGCCACAGAATTTTACCTATATTTTCTTTCTAATCACACACTAGGTTGTTCTATCGACTCACTTCCACCACATATCACAAATAATAAATCTATCTTTTACATTACAAACCAACAAAAACACAGGAACACCTTATAACGGACAATCTCTGTTTCTTTCGTTGTTTAGCTCTACATCACAAACACAACATCACAGCACTCAGTACACCAACACATAGTTTACTGGACGATTGGTACACTTACCAAGACACAGAAACACAGACCAACTTTCCTGGTGTGACACTCGACATCCTCCCAAGTTTAGAAGACTGCTACCAACTCAACATTGAGGTATACGAGTTTAACGAGTTGAATATCCTTATACCTACACTACGTAGCGGCAGCACATTTCCTGACACCATGTACCTCCTCCAACATAAAGAGCACTTTATGTACATAAGTAATATTGACGGCGCTAGCCACTCCTTCGGATGCCCCAAATGTGGGAAAGTCTGGCGAGATAACTTTAAACTCACCCACCACGAGAAAACCTGTACAGGTGGTAGCAGCACTGGCGTCTACCCGGGTGGGTTCTACACACCACCCGAAACCATCTTTGAGGTAATGGCAAAACTTTTACCAGTCGAGGATGATGATGAGCCAGTGTATATCTACCCTTACAGAGCCACTTTCGACTTTGAATGCTATTTCGACTCGTCCGACTGTGAAAAAAAGTCGACGAGTAACACGACATATATCGCAAAACATATCCCTATGTCGTGTTCTGTAGCATCCAATGTGTGTGGTATGACAGACCCTGTCTGTTTCGTCAGCACAGGCGATCCTCAAGCGCTGGTCAATCGCGTGTTGAAGTATTTAGAAAAAATTGCTGAAACCGCTGGTAAACGGTTAAGAAAACTGTTTAAATCAGAACGCCAGGCCTTGCTGATGGGTGGGCATTGTAAAGAGTTGGCTAGACTCGAGGGTTATCTCGCCCAACTGCCCGTGATTGGGTTTAACTCGGGGAAATATGATGTCAATTTGATTAAACCATATTTCACCCGATATTTTCTGAACCACCCCAGTGAAAATGGGCCCTTCAACTTCGCTGTGAAGCGAAATAACAACTTTATGTGCATAGCCACTGACACATTAAAATTTTTAGATGTTGTCAATTACCTAGCGCCAGGCTTTAGTTACAGTAAGTATCTGGCGGCTTACAAAGTAGTCGAGCAGAAAGGTTTTTTCTGCTATGAGTATGTAACAGACCTGGCGCAGTTGAAGGAAACACGCTTACCACCACACGCGGCATTCTACTCAAAGCTTAAAAGGTCCAACATATCTGTTGAAGAGTATGAGTACTGCCAAAAAATCTGGCGAGTCAATAAAATGAAGACGTTGCAGGATTTTCTAGAGTGGTACAACAACAAAGATGTTGTTCCCATGTTGGCTGCTTTGGCCAGCCAGGTTTCATTCTACGCTGACCTAGGTATTGACATGTTCAAAGATGCCATCTCTGTGCCTGGAATCACCCTCAGGTACCTGTTTAAAACTCTACCACGCGGTATCGTATTTACGTTGTGTGCCAAATATGAGAAGGAACTACACAACATCATACGACACAATATTACCGGTGGTCCATCAATTATTTTTCACAGGTACCATGAGGTGGATAAAACCAACATTCGTGGTGGAAAGTTGGTTAAGAGCATTAAGGGGTATGACGCTAATGCACTTTATTTGTGGGCATTAATGCAGGAAATGCCCACAGATTATACAATCACCCGGACCAAGGATGATGGTTTTAAGCAACACAGACGTAGTCTGTACACCATACAATGTAGGGAGTGGCTAGCATGGATGGAACACACCAACAACACAAAGTTAATAACTCAATTCAATGGCAAGGAAATGCGGTTGAGTGAGCGTAACATTCCAGTGGATGGCTATTGTGTAAAGAAACGCACCGCCTACCAATTTCATGGGTGCATGTTCCATGGACACCCCAACTGTCCAATCACTGCAGGCCATGTCATCAATCCAGTCAACAAAAAACCACTGGCTGAGTTGTATGCCAAAACATGTGAGATTCGGGGTATTCTGTCTTCCGCATGTTTGGGCCTGCTTGTCGAGTGTTGGGAATGTGAATGGCAGGTCTTAAAAAAGAAAGAGAAAGACATCAGAGACTTTCTAGCTGCTACATTCACTCGGCGTAAACCATCCTACGCAAAATACACGAAACCCACCCAAGAACAAATTCTTGCAGCGGTTGTCGATGGGTCGTGTTTTGGTCTTGTGGAATGTGACATTCACGTCCCAGACACTTTAAAACCACATTTTTCAGAAATGACACCCATCTTTAAGAATATTGATGTCAGTCGGGCAGATATTGGCCCACTGATGGTGAAATACGCTGAAGAGCACAATCTATTGACCACACCCCGTCGCACGCTTATTGGGAGCTATATTGGTAACAAAATCCTGTTGGCCACACCCCTGCTAAAGTGGTATCTGGAGCATGGTCTAGTGGTTACATACATTTACCAGATTATAGAGTATGAACCTGTAGCATGCTTCAGTCACTTTGGTGATACTGTTACCAGTGCTCGTCGTGAGGGTGATCTATCACCAGTCGCATCTATTACAAGTGATACTATGAAATTACTTGGGAATGCGGCTTATGGAAAAACCCTCACCAATAAAGCGAAACATACTAAAGTGGCGTATGTGGACCCTACAGCTACCGACACCCTGGTCAATAGCCCCTACTTTAAGAAGATGGTCGAGGTTGGTCCTGATCTATACGAGGTTGAGTCATGGTATCAGCGCACGAAATGGGACCTGCCCATCCAGATTGGTTTTTTCGTTTACCAATACGCCAAGCTTAGGATGCTTGAGTTTTACTATGACTTCCTCGATAGATTTGTGGACAGGAGTGATTTTGAGGTGACAGAGATGGATACTGATTCTCTTTATTTAGCCCTAGCAGCTGACAGTCTGCATGACGTCATTAAGCCTAGTATGAGGGCTGAATATCGACGAGTCTACGACCAGTGGTTCCCTAGGGAAACCTGTCATGCTCATATAGACCTCTTGCTCGATCCGCCTAAAGACTGCCCCCAGTGCATCGAGGCAAGGCTATTCGATAAACGAAAGCCGGGTCTATTCAAGCTCGAGTATGGTGGTATAGGGATGATCTCACTATGCAGCAAGACTTATCATTGTTATGGACCCTACGACAAGACATCGACAAAGGGGTTAAGCAAGACACAAAATAAATTTGACGCAAAGACATTTTCTGACGTTCTGACAACTAGACAGAGTAGTGGGGGTAAGAATATGGGTTTTAAGACGACAGGGACAGCTGTGTACACTTACCAACAACACAGAGACTCACTTTCTTACTTTTATATTAAACGACAGGTCCAGTCAGATAATGTCTCAACAACACCTCTTTCTATATAACCTTTCTCAAATTCGTACTTGGTGTCGGACTTGTTGTATAATTTCATAATGTAATGATTATGCCTTTAGAAATTTGTATGTCCTTTGCCTAATTTCATGTTCTTTATAAATGTTTATTTATGGTCTTTTCATAATTTTATGCTTTTTATGACATTGTACATTTTCTATTTGATAAATTTATGTTGTATAAATGATACACACTTGAAATGTTTTATGAAAATACATATCCATTTTTCTTAATTGTATACCTTGGTACGTACCAAAATATAAAAAAGTACGTAAATAAAAGTATTTCATATGTTTAACCCTTTTTTGTTTGTTTTATATTTGTATGTTTTAAATGTATATGTCTCCCGAGTCTAACACCCACCACTTAATGGGTTCTTGTCTGTTTTCTGACCCAAAAACCACGCTTCCCATCCTGCCCTGTATCTGACCCCTGGTGTAACCCGCATCTCGTGGAGTGGATCTGGGTTTATCTGAATTTCTTGACCTGCGGATAACTTCTGGTGTTTAGTTGATGTTCTTGCCCTCTGGCTAATGTATAAGGTCTTGACCTGTGGATAACCTTGGACCTCTGGTTTGACAGATGATTCTTTGTAGCAAGACAATGAAACACACAGTACAGACAGCACGGTAAACGAGAACTTGAAAACACTTGACAACAAATTGTTTCAGAGATATAAAAAAATATTTATTCATGAATCGTGTACATTTTTCAAAATAAATAAGAAAAAAAGAATGTTCACTGTATAATTCACTGTTGATAAAGCGGTACCAAAACAGGTTGTGTTCTTTGTCTCTTGGCTGGTTTGGGTTTGTTGGTATTTTTCTTTTCTAGGGCTGATACCGATGGTTCAGGTACATAGACAGGTTCGTAATCAGGTGTGAGATACATCTCTAGGTTACCACAACCATATGGGAATGAATCGTCATAGGTGTTTGAAACTGGAGCCGATGAATCAATGTACGTGTTTGAAACTGCAACTGATGAATCGTCATATGTATTTGTAACTGGAGCATTTGAAGTTTGCTTTGTAGGAAAAACACTGGAAATTCTATCAAATTCATTCAGAATAACATCACGTAGTTCTACTAGATCGACAAAGTCTTGTCGACTCATCGTGATACCTGTTTTGGTAGGATACTTTATGTGTGTATTACCATAGTATCTGCGAATCTGAATAAGAGGTTTCTTGAAGGATGATACAGCCACTGCATTAACACCATCACCTAATGGTTTAATCATATCGTTAGTTCTGGAAAAGTATGTAACTGGTGAAGCCATCTTCTTGATACAACTGGACTTGGCAATATCACTTCTAGACTGGTAGTGCGATGTGAGGTTTATATCAAGTGAACTTCTTATTTATACACACAGCGGCGGCCGGAGCACCCCACGCGCGCGCGGCGATCGGGCTCCCGATTGGTCGCGTCTGTGCCATGACTCATGGATGACCCCACGCCAGTATGGCGTTTCTAGGTCACAGGTGCTGCCAGATTTGATTAATGACTCATGGCGTGGGTACGCTGTGGTATCTAGGTCACAGATGTTGTACTCGTGACTTTTGTCTGACCTGGTTCCAGACTAGGGTGTATACAAGCTTATCATTTTTCCACTGTTTGACCGTGAAAGGTCGCAACACACATGCCATGGACGCACCGCGTGCTTTTAACATTAAGAAATACACAACGTATAAGCCGCAAGTAGAACTCAACAAATCTTGTAGTACTCTCGGGTTATAAACATAAGGTCTATTTGAATTTCTTTCTAGAAATTTGCTAATCTCTGAATGTCTGGGTGGCAGGCCAAACGAATCAAAATATGTAAATGTTCCAACACCATCGTAATAAATTGCCACCCAATGGGATCCTGGTCTATAACTGGGGTCTGTATTGACAACAAAAGCAGCTGTCAGAGTTGGGTCAATGTATCTCGGTAACTTATCCACTGGTACGACTCGTACTAAACCGAGGCGCCGAATCCAGATATCCTGTATTAATAACTCGTATATCTGGTTAGTGTTCATTCTCTCAAGCTAAAAAGTCTGTAAGAATTGATCTGGTCTTGGATACTTCCAAAACACTGTCAACTTCAAAGTAAATTAAAACTTGAATAGCCGATGCGGTCACGGTGGCGAATTTCAGTTCAATGGCCAGTGGCCCAGTCTTGGCCATCTCAAATTGATCACCATCAAGCAAGCTAGGGGTCAGATCAAAAGCGTAGAGATTATAACCATGCTTAAAACCTCTAACGTCAATACCATTTCCAGCATCTTTACCGACAAAACCTAGGGCTGTTAGACTACCAAAGAACGCTCTGATGTACTGATCATTGGCGTAATTAATAGTCAGTGGTTTACCACTCACATTTCTACCATCTACCAACAGGTTTAAATACGTCAGATCAAAATGATGAAAATTGAATGGATTTTTCTTAAGATTACCGTTAAAGGCACCAGCATCAACCAAACCAATAACGACTCTTGTGGGTGTCTGTGATAAAAATAAATTATCTTGAACGTGTGATAGCATCCCATTAGGGATGGAAAATGTTTTCAAACCAACCCGTTTTATCGGGTACTTGGCATTACCTCGCATTAAGGCTTTCTCGTGGGCTAGTGAGATGGCTGGATTCAGTTTGACTTTTCTAAGTACTAGCGCTGCATGGGTGATAACACTTTTGTAACCAACGGTCCCATCTGTAGCCATCAGGTTGAAGACATCTTTAGATGGTGTTAGCTTGATCTTTACATCCACACCATTCAACATATATCTGTCTTGAGCGAAAATATCAGCGTGTAATTTACCCATCATATCCATTTCTTCACTCGCCGTTGCCAGTTGGCGGCGAATTTTAAAGCCGTTATTCGTATCCCCCTGCGTATCTTCATGGGCTTTTGGTGTATCTCTGTAGTAGAGGGCGGCACACAAATGACCCTTTTTAGCATCATCACCATAATTCAAAGTAGCTTCAATATAAGCTCGGTAAGGGTACGTGTTTTCGCTAGCAGTGATAAGAGTATCGTTCAATGAAACGTCGACTTGAGAAAATAAACTGTGCATGTAATAATTCACAGGGCCAACTTCAGTATTGGGTGGTAGACTATCACCGTTGGGTAGTGTCACTTTGGTTCTTACGTGTAAAAAGGTGTTGAAAAGATCCAAGTAATCTTCACTATTACCCAAAATAACAAACTCGATGGGTGCCCCTGGCGCTAAAGCAGCCAGGGGATGAATTTCCACATATTGACCCTCGTCAACAGCTGTTTGGGTTGGTGGTACACTAAACAAATCAAGTCCAGAATGAAGACATTCACACGAGTTGGGGTGAATGAGAGCCATTACGCGAATATGTCTCGGGTCTTGTTCTGCTTGGAATGAGCTCGGTGTCGTTTAGCGGCTGGTTTTATTCTTTTCCGGCAGGGTGCACCCGGTGGTGTTGGTCGTTTTCGATGTCTAATACCACGACCCGATTGGGTAACGTGGTCGACAGCACCAGCCAATAGGCGCTGGCCAGCTTCTTTGGCTCTATCTCGCATAGAATCACGAATATTCCCACCACCTAAAGCATCCTGTGCCACTTGTAAACCAGAAGTGACACCTTCTCTAAGTAGAGCTTTACCACCTGTTTTTAACCAGGGTAGTACCATTCTACCCAGACCGCTAAAGAAACTACCTAGCCCGTGTCCTTTTTGATGTCTACCGCCGACAAATACAGGTAGCCCATTCCCAGCTTGGTTACAGAAAAATTCCTCATATAGCTTAGGATTTCTGTGGATTGTTGCGTGTCTAACCATTGTTTACTCCAAGTCAAACCGTTTGCGAGAACGAAAATGAAGTGTCACCGTTGACGTTCCAGCTGTAAATGCGATCTTCTTGCCTTGGTCTGTGGTTAAAAGGATTTCAACGGCATCAAACGAGAAGCGACTCAGAGGTGCATAATGGGGTTTATCATAGATTCGAAACACTGAGGTAGCTGTCTTGTCCAATATGGGTACAGAGCGTAATAGTGGGACCATCGCATCACCCACTGAACGCGCACATACAATGTCTGAATACACGTAGACATTTTTCATATCGCGATCCATATCGACCATATCTTGACTGGTTCGATCTGGGTCGTCATAGATCAGACGTGTTTTTGGTAGTGCTAAAATATTTTTCAGCGTCTCACTCAGTGCAAGCTCAGTACCTTCATCGAGAATCTTAATTGTGGCTCTCTTTGAAGCTTTATTGTAATAAATTTTCGCAATACGACCAGCATTGGTCAGCTTAGAATTAAGTTCGTAGATAAAACCCTCTGGGGAGTCGTATAGACCGGCCGGCATAGTTATTACACCGTTCAGGTTATTAGATGGTGGGTGAACATATGTCAACCACACCTCACCATCAAGAACGTTGAAATATGTGTTTGGAAATTGAATTTCAGCTAGACCCACCTCATATTGGGAATTCATCTCTATAGTTTGTGGAAGTTTGACAAAATAATGGCTGGGGTTATTGTCCGGATAAATGTTCATTGAAGAATTGCTCGGTAAGGTAACGTAGAAACTCATCCTAGCTTTGGGTTTGGTAGCATGTATCCCAAACAGCTACTCAGTAAGGCTATCCAGATCTTGGCGCCAGGTGCATCGAGGTCGACTCGAGACAGATTAAATAATGAAACACCAATCACCACATATATAATAATCATTTGACAAAGGAAAACAATTTCTAAACGTGGGACCAGTTTACCGAATAAGACCCAGAGTGATGTTCGTACCCCTGCTCTTTCTTCTTCTGGCCGTAATACTGTTTCAACTTGATCAATTTCCATTAGTATCTTGTAATGTCTGTGTCCGACACCCAGGAATTGAATGAAGCATTATAGCCGAACCACTTGACTAAATACTGTTTCCGATGTCCAGCCCCACGTTCTTCTAGGACTGTTTCGATACGAAACGTTGTTTTGTCACCAACTTTTTGAAGTTCTTCTTTGTAAAAGGAACCTTGCACTTCTTCGCCCGCATCATCTTTGATCGTATAAGTTATAGGTGTTGTCGGTTGTATCTGCCTGACGGTAAACAGTTCTTCTGTCCACGCAGGTGTATATCCTTTTTTAAAATTGTGTCTGCCTAGCCCGATTCTCACCCTATCACCAGCATTGAAATATACTTTTCTGTCTGTTGGTCGCTCTCCATATAACGTATTCCACACTTGGGCTTGATTAGCCGTATTAACTTCTACAGGCGCCATCCGAATACTCCTATGAAATGAATAATTATAGTTTCGAAGCAAGGCGTTTATCACATCTACATAACGAGGTTTATTACTTTTAGTGAAATATCGCCACATTTTCTCCTTCAATGTACGATTGAACCGTTCGACAACAGCGGCTTTGACATCTTCATTTTCAGTTGTGAAGAAATGAACACCGTTGTCTTTAAGAAACTTGAGAAATGTTTTATTGGTAAATTCCGAACCCTTGTCGGTTTGAAAATTTATTGGTTTTCTTTGTTCTAAAATACTACTCACAGCTTCGACTAAAGCTCTTCCAGTTTTGTTCTTGATCGGAACAGCCCAAGCGAATTTACTAAACACATCTATACACGTCACCAAATATGAATATCCATCGTTGTATTTTCTTAACTTTGTAAGATCAATTAAATCAGCTTGAAACTGTTGGTCTATACCACCTGTTATGGTTACACGTCTTTTAAAGCGACGCCGAATAGGTTTATGTAAAGTGTAAGTATCCTGATGCCTTAGCCAGTCTTTGACTTGTTTTGTTTCAAGTTTGGTGGTACGTTGTAAACCACTAACACCACCATACGCTCCAGCTTTCTTAGGATTGTAGTAATGGCGCGACAACATTTTGTCTACCATGATTCCCAAATGGGTGTTTTGGTAGGCGTAGGAATTTTACTTTTCCTTTTCTTCCTGAGCGAACGTTTAGGTGGGTCGGGCGTCACTTCAACCTTGTCTGGAATTTTCTCAGCTGCTTCTTCAGTTTTATGTGGTGGTTCGATAGGGACCGACAGAGTTGGTTTGTTATGCGCTGGTTCTACAGGCACCAACGAAGGTGGTTTGAAGTCTAATAAACCCAACGGTCTGTTTTTGTACTGGTCAAGGCGAATCAAATACTGTTGTAATGTTTGCTGGTAAAGTCTAGCTTTATCAGCGTTAGATAAATCAGAACGATCTAAAACATCACGCATCTGTTGATCCAGATCACGCATGTTATCCGTTAAACTATCAGGTGGTGTGTACGTCGATTTTTGCTGTAAAGTTTCTAGTACCCGTGGATCGATCAGCAACATTTTCTTGGCCATTATACACCCAAGAGACTACCCAACACACTCAGGACAGGTTTCAGTAACGCACCTATGAAACCCCCTTGTTGAAGAATATGTTTCCTTCTTTTCACGGTAGTCTTTTTGCGAGTGAGCAGTCTGAGATTAGTCTTGTGTCGTTGCAGTCGGGTCTTCTGATGCTTGGTAAGACGAACATGCCCTTTTAAGATATTGTGGGAACATTCACACAGGGTGCGTATGAGCGCCGGTGATGCTGTTTTTATTATACGCTTCACGACAGCTGGTTTTGCACGGCACAGGGTTTTTAACATTGGACCGTGACGTCTCAAAGCGTCAGTCATTTTTATTTTGGAACGTATACGACTTGGTTTTCTCCAGGAAATATATGACCCCGCAATCTCAAATGATCCGGTGTTGCCTGTCTGAGATCTATCAACAAATAACCATGTGGAGACGCTGTTGCGTCTTTAAAACTATCTTGCACATAACTATTCTGACCGGGGTACATTTGCTTGGCCAAATGTATAATCTGTGACCCATCACGAGGATTCTTGAAAAGCACAATGTAGTGTGAGTTCAGACTAATGGTTCTGTGTTCTTTGTTTTTACCAAACAAATTCTGCACAATATACAACACGCTCAGACTCCGATGATGACTTCCTTTAGTGAATAATTTAGTAACGCGATCATCTGTTTCACTCATCAAATCATCAATAACCAACAGGCTTGGTTTATCACCATTCCATTGCTCAACGTCTGGTAGTCCTTCAATAAATTTAACACCAGGCATGGTCTCATACGCAGCCTGCCACGCACCATAACACCAGATAATTTCCTCTGGTATCGGATCCACCATCTCGTGCACATATTTTAAGAAATTTTGCACAAAAACAGTTTTTCCACACCCGGTCGGACCAGCAATCATAGCTGTAAAAGGATGTTTCCACCTCGTATCCATTTATGTTAATGACCATTTTTGTCATATGTTACATATATTTATATAACACACACACAGCGCACCATAGCCATAGTTTTCAACACAATTTTGCATGGAAAACACCACCCACCCAGCATACAAACACATATATACTACCCACCCCTTTTCCCGTTGTCTGGGTCGGGGACCTCGCCGCCCTACTAGCCGTCTGCCCCCGCCCCGGGCACACACACACACACCGCGCGATTTCGGCCGGTTTCGACCGTTTTTGACATGTTTCGCCACCATATTGGATGTGCGAGCACACTCGGGCACATTCGATTGCACATTCGGTTGCACATTCGGTTGCACATTCGGTTGCACACTCGGGCACACTCGGCACATCCAGCACACTCGCGGCTCGTTCCATCGCTGATACACTACTTACATAAGGGAGAACCCGAGTTCATGGAAGTCAATACCCTACGCCTTAATAACCTTTAAAAAAAAATATGTTCGTGTTTAATTTATATTTCTCAAGTTTATCTAATAATTTTCCTTGACCTGAATTGTCAGAAAACTAATTTTTAATTTCTATTTCTCAAGTTTATTTAGCTGCACTTTTTTTTTTGTTAGTACAGATCTCAAAATATGAAATTGAGAATATGCGTACGCCTTTGGGTGAAATCATAGCTTGTTCAAAATGTCAAAGAGGAGAGAACGTAATTTCCGTCTTTAAATAAAATGCAATCCAACATGGCCGCATGCGTCAATGCCGCCATTATAGTGCGTATTATGTTGTCATTTTTAAAGAATATGGATTGTTGCTTGTTACATTTCAATCAAGACTAACCCCCTTGTCACAGAGTTTGTTTGTAAGTAAGCCACTAGTGGACTTCGACGTTTAATAAAAACCACTGTAAGTTCTTGTAACTTAATTCTAGTCCAAAGGGGGTTCAAGCTTTCCAAATTGTGACAAGAGACTGTGGGGCAGCTGGACATTAAAGTGAGACAGGAAGATCACCCACATTCAGCATTGCACATTGTATCAATGGTTACAGCATGATAGTGTACAGATCGAAAAAGCGAAGCATATACATGAGTTATATGCAGTGCTATATATCCCCTATACTAACATATGGATGCGAGTCTTGGACAATAAACAAACTGGAAAGTGGGAAATTAGAGGCAATAGAGATGTGGTTCTATAGAAGAATACTGAGAATACCATGGACTGCCAGAAAACTAATCTGGAAGTGTTGAAAGAGTCAAATGCGAAATAGACCATAATCAATAATATAAGAAAAAGACAATCTTCATATGTGCCCACGTCATGCGACAGGCAGATTTGGAGAACATAGTCACAACAGGTAAGATTGAAGACAACAGAGACTGAGGGAAACAACCAGGGCCGGATTTAGGCTTGATATGGCCCTAAGCTATTGGAGATATGGGGCTCTAAACTATTTGAGATATGGGGCCCTTTAACGATTAAGAATATATAGAGTGAGATTACAAAAACTGTTTGGGGGCCCCAAGAAAGTGGGGGCCCTAAGCTATAGCTTGTTTAGCTTATAGGTAAATCCGGCACTGGCAATAACGTGAGAAAATATTAGACAGTTTAACAACCTGGCACGGCAAGGAAACAACAACTATCTTGATATATAATATTGTAGACAGAGCTGTGGAGAGCCATAATGGCCCTCGCCAACCGACATGGCATCTGATGATGATGATACAAGAATCTGACAACATGATGTGAGACGACCCATGTAGCAGGCACTACAGGAACAGAAATGTAGTGCACGTGTAGTGGTGATAGCGTGAGTGGAATGCTGTGCCTGCCACCACCAATCCAGACCGGTAGTTCACTGTCATTTACTAATCCCTGGATCAATGCATACATATTGTGATCATCAGTTCTACGACCTAACATTTGTTTTGGATTAATAGGTTACAGCAATTTACCCAAATCGTTTGCTAATTAAAACATACTAGGCATATAAGTTCGAGCGTCGTTGCTATCGCCAGGAACTGTGCACATTAGTGTATGCGAGTTCATATGTCGATTCTTCGCCACGATCCGTGCACACGAACTGTGCACACATTATAGTGTAACTTCTTCTTCCTCTTCGTTCGTTCTCAAACTCCTGCAGATTAGCAGGATGTAGTCCGGAGAAAGGAATGCGTTGTGTCATGGTTTACAGCATTGCTGTCAGATCTGCGCCTTTCGGCCTGACACATCCGACTTCGGCATGACTTTGGGCCACTGACCCTATATGGGATGGGATAGCCAGCTCCATCCCATAATCTCTTTAGTCGCCTCTTACGACATGCATGGAAGGTAATAGTATTGCTATTCTTTGCTCCCCTTTCGGGCCCTGGTAACACACGGGTGAAAAGGGAGATAAACACTTGCAGATACCTTAGAAGATTGTAGTGCAATTCCATTTCTCATTCTTGTCTAATTCGTAATATTCATGACCGTTGCTATGGAAAAGAAAATCTGGCAAAGTACTCTGCAAAATAGTGACTATTTGTAACAACTTGAATATAATTACTGTAAAACTTAGCCACATTCTTCTAGTAAACATACCATTTAATAAAACCAAAGTAGCAATATTCTACGAAATATTAAAGTTCTCATTAAAAAAAAATCGTCACATTATATTAATGCATTTCACTTCCTTTGACGAAGTGGATACGATGTTATAACTATTTCACTTCATTTGGTGAAGTGGATACGATGTTATAACTATTTCACTTCATTTGGTGAAGTGAATACGATGTTAAAACTATTTCACTTTAGTTGGTGAAGTGAATACGATGTTATAACTATTTCACTTCATTTGGTGAAGTGAATACGATGTTATAACTATTTCACTTTAGTTGGTGAAGTGAATACGATGTTATAACTATTTCACTTTAGTTGGTGAAGTGGATACGATGTTATAACTATTTCACTTCATTTGGTGAAGTGGATACGATGTTATAACTATTTCACTTCATTTGGTGAAGTGAATACGATGTTATAACTATTTCACTTTAGTTGGTGAAGTGGATACGATGTTATAGCTATTTCACTTCAGTTGACGAATGGATACGATGTTATAACTATTTCACTTCATTTGGTGAAGTGGATACGATGTTATAACTATTTCACTTCATTTGGTGAAGTGAATACGATGTTATAACTATTTCACTTTAGTTGGTGAAGTGGATACGATGTTATAGCTATTTCACTTCAGTTGACGAATGGATACGATGTTATAACTATTTCACTTCAGTTGACGAAGTGGATACGATGTTATGATTATTTTAAGTTTGCATGAGTTTCAAAAGGTACTTTAGTTAAACGTATTTCTTCTTCTTCTTCTTTCCTTCCTCTTTTACCCTTTACGGGTGTCGAGGGAGATACAATGTTCTTGCTCTCACTTTTCTGGCAGCTTCAGATAATGTTATTTGTGCTCGTGTAATGTCTCTTTGATGTTGTCAATCCAGCGTACTCTAGGTCTACCCCTGGCTCTTCTTTCTGCTTCTCCTCTCTTCACATATGCTTTATAAACTAATGAATCACACGGCATTCTTTCCAGATGACCAAACCATTGTATCTGTTGGATTTTTATGTATTGTAGAATTTATATGACACCCACTCTTTCTTGTTATTTTTTTCAGCAAAATAGAATACATCAACTGATGTTATATTAAGAACTCTATTTTAGATCGTTCTCGTCAGCTAGGGGCATACAACTCCAATATGAGCTACTCTTCTATTGTGTTTAAGATATTTTTTGATCATATCTGTTTATTTGTTTAAAATTTGTTGTAAATATTATATATTCATACATTTATGCTAATGTGGCTGATGCGCGGAAGTGATTCGTTGACATTTTTACCTATTAAAAAAAAAAGTTGAAATGAAACATAAGAATACTGTAAAGCAAAAGATGTCGACATGCGTGATCAAATTAAGTGTTGACCAGATTGAGCTCTCACTAGCCAAATATTATTCTAGAAAACGGACAGCAGACACGAAACCAGATTTTGACAATGTTTATTTTCAGGGACGGCAGAACAAGAATTCGGTACAAACCAAGAAGTGGCTGAAGTTTGCTTGTAGATGATGACCGTTTAGAAACACCACTGCCCACGCGTCTCTTGACAAACACGTCGACATCACTGTTGCATTCAAAAATATTTCATACAGACTAGCGTTAGTTCGTTATTTCTTTCTCTATCCACTTGTTTCTCTCCTCTCTCTCTCTCTCTCTCTTTCGTTCTTTAAAGTTGTACTTGTATCAATTGTGATTTATTTTAAGTTCAATCAAACACCTCAGTTAATGCCCGTGTTTACACAAGACAACAGTAATGACAAATGAGGGGAATATATAAGAAATGTGTATGTGTATGAGACACACACACACTCACACACACACACACACACACACAACGAGAGAGAGAGAGGGAGAGAGAGAAGTAGTTGAAAGTAATGCATGCCCAGCAATTAATTTTCCCCTCATGTAGTCACCACCTGACTTTCTGGTGACATGATATCTGTATTCCCTGCTTGTAGAGTGACCTCCCCCCCCCCCTGACATTCTGGTCATGTGATCTCTGTATTCCCCACTTGGAGAGTCACTCCCTAACATTCTGGTGATGTGATCTCTGTATTCCCCACTTGGAGAGTCACTCTCTAACATTCTGGTGATGTTATCTCTGTATTCCCCATTTAGCTGCTACCTTTCTATATTTCCTTAGTTTATTGTCGTCTAGTTTCAAGGCATGGACATTAAATAGAACAATGCAAAGAGAATCGCTGCTTTCGAAATGAGATGCCACAGAAGAATTTTACGTATACCATAGACAGCTAACAAGAGAAATTAAGAAATGTTAAGATTAATAAACATCGAAGATGGCTAGCTCCTTAACATCAAGCAAGAAAGCTGTGTTTTTCTGGTCAGAGACATAATAGCCTGAAATTATTAATAGCTGAAGGCAGAGTTAACGGCAACAAGAGAAGAGGGCGCCCAACACGGCGATGGTGCAGGGATGTATCAAATTGTTTAAACGTGTCTCTAGCTACAGCAGGTAAACTTACTCAGAATCGCGGGGCATTCAAAGAATCCATAAGGAAGTCCAAGTTCTGGAAAGAATATATCACATGTGACTGAGATTGTCTTCTATGTTCTTACCGTTATGAAATGTTTTGTTTGTGTGTGTAACACGATCATTCACTCATTTCTGTTAATTATTTGGGAGAGAGACTGAGAGAGATAGAGAGAGAATACAAAGATAAAAAAACGAGCTTGCATTTCAACGGTACCAACCATTTTGATGTCATGTAATTAAGCTCTACAGATATATACACATGATATCTATGTACGCATTGGATAATTGCAGCTACGTATTGCTGTAAAAATAGTAAATTGATGCCTCTTGGTCTCAATACACTTCATTCCTACATATAAATACATGTGTCATTTTATCCTTCCAACATTTTGTATTTTTCTTCCTTCCTTCACAATTTATGAATTATTGTGGTTTTAATCTTTTCGACATGCACCATGTTAACTGTTAGCTTTTGTTCACTACAAACTTTGTGTGTCTTCTGCACAACTACGAATAGTCTAAATAAGAAAGAAGACTTAAGCTCCCCACGACGCTTCCCGGCATTTTTGGTTAGGACAAGACAAGAAGTCTGGATTTCTTAATAAATGCTGCCGTATTTGAAAGCTCTTCGGTGCTCGCATACAGCTTTATGTGGATATCGATTTCTGTTGGCCAGTGTTATTCCCTTAACTGGTTTAGTGTATTGCAGTATTGCAGAATATGTTCATTTGTCTGTGCTGTCTGCCCACATGGACACAGAGGTGATGGAACCAGTCTTAATCTATTTAAGTGCATGTTTAGTATGTTGCGTTATGTTCTTGGGGGGGGGGGGGGAGTGATAATAACCTGCTCAGCTCGTGTCAAGATAGTGATAGTTGTCTTTTGGGTGGTCGGCTTTCCTATAGTTATTTTCATTTCTGTAATATTATAATAGTTTTGAGAGAACCATATAATTTGCATTAAGGAGAAAGCTCATGGCGACTGCGTCTGTGTTTAGTCTATCGCGCCCTGTTCTGAGGCGGAAGATACGAATCTGCTCAGTTCTGTGGAGATAGTGAAGGAGAAAGCTCATGGCGACTGCGTCTGTGTTTAGTCTATCGCGCCCTGTTCTGAGGCGGAAGATACGAATCTGCTCAGTTCTGTGGAGATAGTGAAGGAGAAATCTCATGGCGACTGCGTCTGTGTTTAGTCTATCGCGCCCTGTTCTGAGGCGGAAGATACGAATCTGCTCAGTTCTGTGGAGATAGTGAAGGAGAAAGCTCATGGCGACTGCGTCTGTGTTTAGTCTATCGCACCCTGTTCTGAGGCGGAAGATACGAATCTGCTCAGTACTGTGGAGATAGTGAAGGAGAAAGCTCATGGCTGCTGCGTCTGTGTTTAGTCTATCGCGCCCTGTTCTGAGGCGGAAGATACGAATCTGCTCAGTACTGTGGAGATAGTGAAGGAGAAAGCTCATGGCTGCTGCGTCTGTGTTTAGTCTATCGCGCCCTGTTCTGAGGCGGAAGATACGAATCTGCTCAGTACTGTGGAGATAGTGAAGGAGAAAGCTCATGGCTGCTGCGTCTGTGTTTAGTCTATCGCGCCCTGTTCTGAGGCGGAAGATACGAATCTGCTCAGTACTGTGGAGATAGTGAAGGAGAAAGCTCATGGCTGCTGCGTCTGTGTTTAGTCTATCGCGCCCTGTTCTGAGGCGGAAGATACGAATCTGCTCAGTACTGTGGAGATAGTGAAGGAGAAAGCTCATGGCTGCTGCGTCTGTGTTTAGTCTATCGCGCCCTGTTCTGAGGCGGAAGATACGAACCTGCTCAGTACTGTGGAGATAGTGAAGGAGATAGCTCATGGCTGCTGCGTCTGTGTTTAGTCTATCGCGCCCTGTTCTGAGGCGGAAGATACGAACCTGCTCAGTACTGTGGAGATAGTGAAGGAGATAGCTCATGGCTGCTGCGTCTGTGTTTTGTTTATGATGTTCACTATAACCGAGCTAACCTTTTTTTCCCATGCTTCTTATTTCTGCCGAATACTTAACTCGTAAATACACATGATAAATCAAAACTCATACTACATGCACTTTGCGTTAAGCGGATGAACCTGTCACTGATGACTGGCGACCTTGCGGATCGGTCAGTGATTGCTCGCGGACCGGCAACTGTCTGCAGAGCACTACTTTAAGAATCACTTCGCTGGATCCAATCTAGTAGAAGGTTAAAGGTCACGTGACAGCAAACTTCTGTCGGGGATGACGATAATTCTTTATGTACTAAGTCTCTGCAACTGTTAAAGTGGACAATTCCTTACGTGCTGTGTTTAGCTTCTCGAACTCACGAGTGCTGAAAGGTCATTAACACGCAAGTCCATGAGCCCAAAGCCATCGTCAATGTATCGGCGGTAGAAATGGGGAATCGGACCCTGGAAGCTGGAAAACATAAGGTGCTTAAGATGGCCCATGACAGACTAGCGTAGCCGGGACCCATTTTGGTGCTCATAGCTAGACCGATGATCTGGTTAAAGAAGTTGCCATCGCACTCAAAGGAGTTCAAAGTAAGGACAAGTTAAGCCAAGCGGACCAGGGTAGAGGTTGCAATGGAATGGTGAGGGTGCCGATCAAGAAAGAACTAAATAGCGATGAGGCCGTCGTTGTGAGGGATAAAGGTGTAGAGAGAAACAACGTCAAGGAGGAAGAGATTATAGGTATGGTGGGGTAGCAGCTCAACCGATGCGAAAGTAGTTAACGCATGGTTGGTGTCCTTAAGGTACGTCGGGAGGGAAGCGACAATAGGTTGAAAAACACCGTCAAGGAATGCTGAGATATGCTCAGTAGGGCAGGAACATGCAGACACAATAGGTCTGCCAGGGTGAATATCCTTGTGGATTTTCGGCAGATGATAGAGGGCATGTTTATCAAGGTTGGCCTTATAGATAAGGAAGGAGACAGCAGAAGACGGGAGGAGATTTTGACGGATGAATCGTGTGACAATGCAGCCTACCGTAAGGTTATGATCAGGAATAGGGTAAGAAGGTAGAAATCTTCCAATTCACGAGAGGCTTCCTGGACGTACAGATCACGGTGCCACACAACGACCGAACCGCCTTTGTCAGAAAGTTGGATGACAATGTCACGTTGAGCTCGGAGGTTACAGAGGGCATCAGTCTCCGAAGAAGTGAGATTAGAGTGACGTAATGGTGGAGAGCGGAGACAAGCAATATCACGACCCGTGTTCTGGATGTAAAGGTCAAAAGTACGGGTGAGATGAGAAGAAGGAGGTGTCCAGTCATGTTTACGGTAGTGAAGGATGAGAAAGGACGATCAACGTCTAGAGCGCTAGAGGTAAGTACAATTTTTGAGCTAAGTATCTTAATTTATCCTTATTCATCTTATTTTACTATCTACCACACCTTATCTATTTTCACTCCTCACCTACTTCTGTGAAATTTTCCCTCCTCACTTCTTCTCCTCAACCCTCTTCGTCCCTGCTATGCTGTTCCATCATTGCTTCCTCCGCTATCTAATCGCTATTTCTCCTTTCTTTCCTCCCTATCATAACCACGTTTGTCTCAATGTAAGATTCGTTTTACTGTTATCTTTTGTTTGTCCTGATGAAGACTTTTTAGTCGAAACAACGTCTGCCTCTGTGTCTCGTTGTTAGGTTGTTTTATGTTTAAGTTTGGTAAAATATTTTTTATTTATCTTGATATTTGTCCTGTGTTACTCTAGCCACCTATTTCCTGTTTAGGGTTGTTACCCTACAATGGAACATTTATCCCTAGAGAGATATGATAATGTGGACAATATACTGGAGAGAGATGTGATAATGTGAATACTAGACTGGAAGGAGATAGAATTATGTAGATACTAGAATGGAGGGAGATATGATAATATGGACACTAGACTAGGAGGAGATATCATCATATGGACACTAGAATGGAGGGAGATATGATAATATGGACACTAGACTAGGAGGAGATATGATAATGCGATTTAAGCAATCAGAATTACCCCTGTGACGAACAGAATGTGACTACTGAGGGGAGGGGGGGGGGTTGGAGGTGTCTAAGGTGTGCGTGTAACCAACGAGCTACAGGAACCATTTACACATACACTCTGTATTTTGTGCAGGGAGAGATCAAGCACCTATTATGGGTTTTTCCCCAGAATGTTTCAATATCGGTTCAGAACACTAAACTAGAGCTTTTACTATCACACAAAATGGAGGTTGTAGTTCAGGTTGTTGTTGAGGTTCTGTGAGTTATATAAGAAATGTAGGCCTATTAGCAGATTAAATTGTATACTTGAGATGGAAACATAAGTTGGGCCCAGCACCCAACATTCTCGTATAAATTATTTCTTCGAATATATATCAAATGACATATTCTTTCCAGAATGTTGTCTAAGTTGTGGATACTCTGAACATCTCTCTGTTCCGGGCAAGAATCCTCAATTGGCTAGAGACATGTGTTCGATGTCACTGCTCCATCGTCTTCTTGGTCTTCCTCTTCTTCTCTCACATGGTACTCTGCCCTCTAGAATCAGCCGTTTGATACCAACATATCGCTGTCAAAAATACTGTAGCTTCCTTCTTATGATGGTATATAGAAGCCACCCTTCATTTAGTTTCAGTAATTTCAAAATTTCAATGTTCTTCTTTTTCTCTGTCCTTTATATTCGTAGGCTCTTTATGTAGCACTTCATTTCAAATGAATTTATTCTTTTGGATAATATCTTGTTTAAAGTTCAAGTCTCGCATCCATATGTTGCCACTGGGAAAACACATGATCTTAAAAAGGCTACTTTAAAAAGGTCATAGTTTTCTCATGTGTGTTAATTTGAGTGTTGCAATTGCGAGTCTTCTTCTAATATCGACAGAACAATCTCCGGAACTGTTTATATTTTCTCCAAGATATTCGAATTTGTTTACACATTCTAGTTCTATATTGTTTATGTTGATTATTGGTTTGATATTTGTTTTGTCTGTTGTCATAATTTTTGTTTTCTGTGCGTTTAGATATAGATTTTGGATCTCGCTGTATTTCTATGTTGTTGTGATTATATGTTTAAGTCCCTCATTATGTGTAATAAGGAGGACTGTGTCATCTGCATATCTTATTTCTTGAATCTTCTACGCACCGATATTTATTGGATGAAACGCATTTTCCTCTAGTTCTTCTCTTACATTTCTCATTATATTCTCCGCATAGATGTTAAAAATATAAGGGTATAGAGTGAACCCCTGTCTCACTCCGCTGTGAACAGAGAACCATTCAGATGTTTACCCTCCACTCTTACTACTGCTTGTTGTTTGTGATATAGTGTTTCAATAAGATGTATTAGATGTTTGGGAAAACCCACGTCACTTCGAATATACTGTATAAATTATTGCCGTAGAAATGCTTGTTGTCTTTTAGTTCTACTCCTATCCTCCATAACACGGATATCAGAATTATGATAATTGTTCCGATCAATAATCGATACAGCTATAGCTTTTTGACAGCATTCTCTCCCCTATTGTTCAGTATGATGTGACAAAAATCTTCTTCCGGTCCAACTGTCAATTTAGTTCTAGCCCAGCCCTCGTCTAGTGTGAAATCCCAGGGAGCCACGCCGCTCGTGCAGATAAACGACCAATCAGCATAGAGAGTTTGTGTCTGCTGTGCTATCGGAAAAGCAACAGAATGTCGTCTGCTAAGCCTGGTTTCCGAATCTGCCATGCGACTGCCAATGACTGTACTGAAATAATTGATAGAAATATCTCTAAGATGAAACAGAAAAATTACTAGTGGAAACCATGTTTATTCTCTTTTACCTTGTGCTCTGAGTGACACTAAGGCTAGAACCAGTCAACGCATTCCGATATTATAACATTTAATTGATAATTTCGTCACATAGAAAAACAGCCTTATAAGAATATAGTGGTTTTTTAATAAATGAAGTTCACCAACTGACACTTTCTTACTCATGGAATACGGACTATCATCATAAGTGAATTTAACAACATTGAAGGTAATTTAAGGACATAATATCACCAATGCCACAACCATTATCACTGTAATCATCATTAGGAATATTCATCAATTTTATCATTCTTTTGTCTATTCATTACAACAAATAGAAACACACATATAGCGTGTTCCACAAAGAAAACATTGAGACACATGTGCAAACATAAGATGCTTTTGTGTGCTTATGATAAGTTTGATAAGAAGATAAGTTTGTTTGTGTGCGAAACTTATCAAATAGAAAAGTTGTTAAACGATCAAATATGGAAGACATGGCTCTCATCCCAAGAACCAAATCTTAAATTGGTAACTAACACTAGTTTATTTGCATAAGAATATGTATAGGACTAAACATAGTTTAATTTGAGCTAAGTACCCAGAACTAGTTCATTTTAACAGATGACCTAACACTAGTTCATTTTAACAGAGGAACTAACACTAGTTCATTTTAACAGATGACCTAACACTAGTTCATTTTAACAGAGGAACTAACACTAGTTCATTTTAACAGAGGAACTAACACTAGTTAATTTTAACAGAGGAACTAACACTAGTTCATTTTAACAGAGGAACTAACACTAGTTCATTTTAACTGATGACCTACTAGTATTTCATGTAGAGTACTTAACAGTTTTTCATTTTAACGGATTGCCTAACATTATTTCATTTTAACGGATTGCCTAACAGTATTTCATTTTAACGGATTGCCTAACAGTATTTCATTTTACCTAAAGTATCTAACTCTAAAATTCACTTTAGCTAAGTACCTATAACTGGATTATTTGAATTAAGTACCTATAACTAGTTCACATTAACTAAGTACTTAGGACTAGTTCACTTTAACTAAGTACATAGAACTAGTCACTTTAACTAAGTACATAGAACTAGTTCACTTTAACTAAGTACATAGAACTAGTTCACTTAAACTAAGTAACTGGAACTAGTTCACTTTAATTAGATAGTACATAGAACTAGTTCACTTTAATTAGATAGTACATAGAACTAGTTCACTTTAATTAGATAGTACATAGAACTAGTTCACTTTAATTAGATAGTACATAGAACTAGTTCACTTTAATTAGATAGTACATAGAACTAGTTCACTTTAACTAAGTACATAGAACTAGTTCACTTAAACTAAGTAACTGGAACTAGTTCACTGTAATTAGATAGTACATAGAACTAGTTCACTTTAATTAGATAGTACATAGAACTAGTTCACTTTAACTAAGTACATAGAACTAGTTCACTTTAACTAAGTACATAGAACTAGTTCACTTTAACTAAGTACCTATAACAAGTTTATTTTAATTAAGTACTTATAACTAGATCACTTTAACTAATTACCTAATACTAGTTCACTTTAACTAATTACATAATTCTAGTTCACTTATATTAAGAACCTAAAATTAGTTCTCTTTAAGTATCTAAAACTAGTTTACTTTAAAGCTAGTATCTAACGCTAGTTAATTTTAACAATAGCTTACCTAAGATTAGTTAATGTTAGCAACACTAGCTGAGGTTAAGAAAAGCTTAACTAACACTAATTTATGATAATAATAGCCTACCTAACGTCAATTTATGTTAACAATAGCGTATCTAACGCTAATATATGCTAACAATATTGTACCTAACGCTAATATATGTTAACAATAGTGTACCTAACGTTTATCTATGTTAATATTAGCATACCTAATACTAGTTCATGTTAGCTATACGACATGGTGGCTAAAATGGTAGGGCACTGCTTTCCTGCTCAGTTGGTAGTTTCAAGGTTCTAATTCGCCTGTAAAACATTTCTACTCCACCCGTCCCCTAAAATCACACATCATGTTGAAATGGACACATGTCTATCGCGAAAGTAAAAGCGGCTAGCGTGATGCTTTCTACGTCATCCCTAAGTATGCTATTAGTCTATAAAAGCTACAAATCTAATACCATTATATACCACAAGAGTGTGGATATAACTATTTTACTTTGTTTTCTTCCGGTAACATTATTTACCGAACACAGTCTTTTATCATGGATGACGTGAACTCCTCATGAATCTAATTGAGCTTGACCCTGCTGCCTGGATGATATGAACTCCTCTTGAATTTAATTGTACTTGACCCTGCTGCAGCCAGAGGCATGTTTAAACATTGATTGTGATGTGAACTGTTGCCGTGAGTTGAGCACTCTTTATTTTTTTTCTGTGAACTATGTGGTTCTCTACTTTTAGGATTGCTAGATCCGTCAGAGTTGTGTTTCAAAGTCTCTAAATCTCTACTGTAGGTTTGCTATACCCGTTAAAGTTGTGTTTCAAAGTCTCTAAATCTCTGCTGTAGGTTTGCCATACCCGTCAAAGTTGCGTTCCGTAGTCTCTAAATCTCTACTGTAGGTTTGTTTTACACGTCAAAGTTGTGTTTCAGAGCATCTAAATCTCTACTGTAGGTTTGTATTACACGTCAAAGTTGTGTTTCATAGTCTCTAAATTTCTACTGTAGGTTTGCTTTACACGTCAAAGTTGCGTTTCATAGTCTCTAAATTTCTACTGTAGGTTTGCTTTACACGTCAAAGTTGCATTTCATAGTCTATAAATAAATTGTGACACGGTGTTCTAATATCTCACACTCAGATTTGAAAGCACATGTTACACATACACTCTCGCTTGCACGCTCGCACGCCCATTAAACACACACACACACACACACACACACACACACGCGCGCGCACACACACACACACATATATATATATATATCATACATGTTAAATATTCAACTACAGGAAGAAGAAAGCATAAAACCGAACATGTAGACCATAAGTAACTTTTTTTTGTATCTGCGTTTTGCGCTCTATCCGTGCGGGTTGGAGCTAAACCGTTTTTTTTTGCTTTCAAACTATCTGTAGCCCGAAGTAGTATTTTTGTTGTTTGTTGCCCCAATAAGTTTGTGTTCTGGAGCCAGTGTGTACAATACGTATAGATCAGCATGCAAAGGGGGGCAGAAAACATAGGCCGTATGAGCCGAAATTGACCACTGATCTAGGAGAATATAGTTTTGCAGATGATCAAGTAATAATATTCATATCAGAAAGTGACGACAACAATATTAAAATAGACGACACGCAACTTGCAAGAATTTTAACAATACGATAACAAACACTGAAAAGATCGATGATTATCGCTAAAGAAGAAAGAAACAATGCAATGTTCGTCGATGGCCAGAAACTTAAGCAGGTGAAAGAGTTCCTATACATAGCAGAAAAACTTACACATTATCAACAAAGCGGGAATAAAACTTCAACATTGATGTAGCAACCTACATCAATACAAACCTACATCCTAGTACAGATGTTCACTATATTCAAAACAAAAATGTAAAGACAAACACCAAAACAGCAATAGACGCAACGCGTATCATTCCATCAATGTGCTACCTATGTCAAACGTAGACATTAACAGTGTAAGGTAAAAGAAATATCGTCACGACAGAAATATCAGGTGTTCCTAAAATTCTCGGTAGCGATAAGACAGAGTCTGACATGAAAACACCAGAAGACTGACTAACACGGTACCAGTTCTCGCTTACACAGAAGACCAACTAACACGATGTCATTTCTGGATTTCACCAGAAGACTATCTAACACAAAGCCAGTTGTAGATTACATCAGAGGACTAACTAACACGATTCCAGTTCTATATTACATCAGAAGACTAACAAGATGCCAGTTGTAGATTACATCAGAGGACTTACTAACAAGATTCCAGTTCTAGATTATACCAGAAGACAAACAAACACGATGCCAGCTGTGGATTACATCGCAAGACGACAGATTAAATGGTTTGCTCATGCCACTAGACTACCCTCAGATAGTATTCCCCAAAACCCAATACTATGTTGACACAGTGTTTCTCTATGTAAAATTTATTGTCTGTCTTCTCTTGTGTGTCCTGATGATTGCTAATGGTCTTGTGACTCGCTGCTTGAATACGCTTCCCTTTCTACCAGTTTTATAGTACCATGTTTAATACCTAATTCTCTGAAACTCAGCATTAATGTGTCGTCAATTATTGTCCGCATCCAGCAGGAGCTAAAGAAACAGTTTCATCAAGTCCCCGATATCCATTGTTAGTTCCACGTGTATATATGCATTTGATGCTCGTCTGTGTTTTCTCAATACCGCGAATGTCTGCATGTCCCGGGCAGTAGATTCACATCATACCACAGAGACTGGAAGTAGCTCTAGATGCCAGCTACTCATTTCGACAAAGGCCAATTTGTATCTTTTGAAGCATGGACTGAGGGTCTGACACAATAGCTGTATATTAAATTCATTTCCAGAGATTCACTTGAGGGTAGCCGTAACTCTACCAACTTCCATTCGTATACTCTATGTGGCTGTATGCTCCACTGTGTTCAGGGATGACTCTCCCATTCGCTCTAACAGTACAACCACAGTCATACTTGTTGCCTGACGTACAAACCCATCAGCGAACAAACTTGCATTATCGTCTACTGAATATTTTAAATTAAATGTTGCTGTTTATTTGTTTGAAAATCCCAGGAATTGCGAGCGATTAGCTCTTACTTCCTATGTGACGTGGGGTGATTTTTCTGAGCTTTCTTTCATACCCAGAAGCTTTTGGCTTAGTGCAGTGCCTATTGAAGGAGCCTTCTACTCTGAGCCTTCTACTATACAATTCTACAATTGTATAGATGACATACTACTAAGCTTCCATAAGAGAGCCTCAATATAACAGCATGTCATATGCTAATTTCTTCTGTTGCATGGGTGGTTTGTATAGTGGGTAATTGTTGAGATCCAAGGACCTAACCGTATGCGGTTTATTTTAACATAAAGGGATTAAGCGGAAAGGCAGCTCTTGTTTATATTTGTCACGAAAGGCAGCCGCGTCTTTAATTATTCGTTACTCCATGCGTTATATCGGGTTCATTGCCGGTCTTATGATGCCCTCTACAGAATCTTGCACGGCTTTTGGTGAATTGTATATACGTTTAGTAACGTTATACAGGTATGCATTGTGGATTCATATACCTACAGTCGATATAACTACAGTATAAATCCGATTATCCGAATCCCAATTAACAAAATCCTCAATTATCCGAATAAAATTTGGGTGAAATAATTTTAGAGTGAGAGCGTTAGCGGACGCGGTAAAGAGGTCCCGGGGCAGTGCACACGTGTCGTTACTATGTAGTTTATTTTCAATATATAGTTAGTTAGTTATTCCTCTATGGCCAAAGACGGCACATAGGGCGGATGTCATACATTTCCATGTCTCTCGTTTCATTGCAATTTGCTTTAGGTCTTCATTGTTTCTGATACCGATAGTGCAAAATTCGCATCCATATGTTAATGTTAGAATTATGCAGGAATTGAAGATTTTGAGTTTTGTGTTGTTTCTTAGGGTTTTTGAATGCCAGATATTTCATAGTTTATTGAACGCGTTTGCAGCCAATGGAATACGGTTTAATATTTCTGTGGATGAATCTCCTGTTGTTGATATCTTGCTGCCAAGGATGCACAATTGTTTGTGGCGGTATTCGAACCAGGTACCTCGGTCATCACAGATGAGCTCTGTACTCGTCACTACAGAGCCGGACTTCTATAAACGACATCCTGCTAATCTGATGACATTTGAGAACGAAGACAAAATAAGAAAAGTTATGTCAACAATTATTTAACCCACCAAGGCCCCCGCCTCATAAAAAAATTATTCCACCCCCCTCCCTAAAAAAACAAAAACAACTATGAACATAATTTAAATGTTTTGTTTCATACTCAATAAAATAGATTTCAAGCCACAGTCAATTGATGTAAAAAAATCGTGTTGACATTAACTTGTGAAAGCCTTCTCCTTATTAATATAGGTCAAATGTGTTCAAACCCCTCGTCCTTGTCAGCAATTGTCCAATATATGCAGGGCATTCTCCTTTGTCAACACTTGTCCAATTTGTGCAGATCCCTGGCATTTGTCAACAATTGTCCAATTTATGCAGATTCCTGGCATTTGTCAACAATTCTCTTATTTAAACAGATCCCTGGCATTTGTCAACAATTGTCCAATTTCTGCAGACCATTCGTCCTTGTCAACAATTGTGAGATTTTTTCAGTCCCCCCTCCACCTCCCTCCCTTCTTAATTGTTGACGTAATTACTAGACAATTTCCTATGAGCGGTAATTGTGCATATGTTTTATAGTGTATATGCTTACTGTATGTGTGTATATATATATAGTGTCTCTGTGTTATTTAAACGATCTTTAGTGTGGAAGAAATTCAGGAAATATATTATTGCGTATACATTTGCAAAGTGTAGAGCCAAAACCATGGTAATGTCCACACTTAAGGAGACATTGTGCGTAAATGTAAACCATTAAACAGTGTAGTAACATAATATCATTTAGGACACGCAATTGGTATACAGTAGTAATATGTATGTTACCTGGATTTCAGAGACGAATAAATGACTTTAGCTCTGTCACCTGTTGACTAAGGAGATTGGGCGTGACGTTGAGAATCTAGCCCCATGATCTCCCCTGTAATAAAGCCCGCTAGTGACCAACGTCCTGACTTGTTAGGAAGGTAGCCATGATCTCCCCAGTAATAAAGCCCGCTAGTGACCAACGTCCTGACTTGTTAGGAAGGTAGCCATGATCTCCCCAGTAATAAAGCCCGCTAGTGACCAACGTCCTAACTTGTTAGGAAGGTAACGATCTCTATCTGCAGCATATAGCCACGTTGCACCATACATCCACGTTACACCATACATCCACGTTACACCATACATCCACGTTACACCATACATCCACGTTACAGCATACATCCACGTTACACCATACATCCACGTTACACCATATACACCATACAGCCACGTTACAACATATACACCATACAGCCACGTTACACCATATACACCATACAGCCATGTTACACCATATAAAACATACATTCACGTTACACCATACATCCACGTTACACCATACATCCACGTTACACCACACATAAACGTTGCACCACACATCCACGTTACACCATACATCCATGTTACACCATACGTCCACGTTACACCATACGTCCACGTTACACAATACATCCACGTTACACCATACATCCACGTTATACCATACATCCACGTTACACCATAGTCCACGTTGCACCATACATCCACGTTACACCATACATCCACGTTACACCATACATCCATGTTACACCATACATTCACGTTACACCATACATCCATGTTACACCATACATTCACGTTACACCATACATCCACGTTACACCATACATCCACGTTACACCATACATCCATGTTACACCATACATTCACGTTACACCATACATTCACGTTACACCATACATCCACGTTACACCATACATTCACGTTACACCATACATTCACGTTACACCATACATCCATGTTACACCATACATTCACGTTACACCATACATTCACGTTACACCATACATTCACGTTACACCATACATCCATGTTACACCATACATTCACGTTACACCATACATCCATGTTACACCATACATTCACGTTACACCATACATCCACGTTACACCATGATGTTCGTCCGTTGTGATCGACGATGACCAAAAACTCAACCATAATAATAATAAAAATAAATAAATATAAATAAATAAATAAATAAATAAATAAATAAATAATAAATAAATAAAGTGTAGATGCCACGTTGCACCATACATCCACGTTACACCATACAGTCACGGTATACTATACAACTGCGTTGAGTAAAACAATAACCTGTGGTGCATAAACAAATCTCAAAACCTCTCCATCAAAAATAATAGCAGAGAAACACGAGTGTGTAGCATGAAAGTACAATGTCTACTGTCTGGCACATGGAACAGAAGTGATATACTCATACCCCCTTCTGGTACTGTCATAACAATAAGCATAATAACAACAATAATTGGTATTAATAATAATTATTATAATAAAAATAATCATCTTCGTAAATCTTTTTTTTCCTTCCACAATTATAGAATACAAAAAATAATCTTTTTCCATTTCGTTTTGGTGGAATTTTCTTTGAGAAAATCAATATATTTACAGTATTTGTTTGTATGGTAAATTGGTGATGATGCTAGGAATATTGACGCTTAGGACAAGCTCCGTTCCTCCTTTACATAAAGTAATAACTTTTCGGCTGTTGTGTCCCAGGATATTGCATTTTGCGTTTCCCTCTGGTCAACAGCACCGGGTGTTTCTATGGTCATGCGCATGCGGTTGTGTCTGTGGGTGTCACCAATGGCTCACTAGACAAACGAACCATGCAACAGAAAACCTTAGTAGATGACATGCCTTTATATTGAGGTTATCTTCTTATAGAAGCTTCATGGCACGTCATCTATACAATCCCGTAGTCGTAACCTTCGATAACAGTTACCATGTTGTTTTGACAGGCCGACTTTGTGCTTGAACTAGTTATGGGCACGGCGTGGGTGGGCGGAACAACAAAGAAACCTGTCGCATGGACCAGAGTTGTGCCCTAATGTCGACGTCTGTTTAGGCGGCATTCGACTCGAAACACCATCGAGTCGAATGGCTGTTGGAACAGAGGGCGGATTACTTATGGGAATGCCCCACGTGCTGTGAGGTCAGTTTTCTAATCAAGAATCTCTGGTCAGCATACCAGTTGTCCCTCTGGTCAGCAGCGCCAGTTGTCCCTCTGGTCAGCAGCGCCAATTGTCCCTCTGGTCAGCAGCACCAGTTGTCCCTCTGGTCAGCCGCACGAGTTTTTGGTGGTGTCGCAACGTCTGGATATTCAGTCATCTGTACTTGTTATGTAGCGAATCAAGTTTCTATCCCAATAAAGTGATGAAAAGTTTCTAATAACATCCTTCAAATAACTACCTACTATCTTATTCACACCATCATTGTAAACGACGATGGTATAATTTGTATCGGAAGCTACTGATGTTTCTGTTCATGATTTTAGTTTGATACATTTCAGCCATTTCCCCATTCCTTGATACATTAGATCACTACCTCATTTGAATCTTCTATGTCTTGAGATATATCAATGCCAAATTTTAGACTTCTATAACTATAACATTAGATCGTTGCCAAATTTTAGACTTCTATAACTATAACATTAGATCGTTGCCAAATTTTAGACTTCTATAACTATAACATTAGATCGCTGCCAAATTTTATATTTCTATAACTATAATATTAGATCACTGCCATATTTTAATCTTCTTATAACTTGACACATTTTATGGTTGCCACAATATTTGAGTCTCCTGCAACTCGACACATTTGATGGTTGCCACAATGTTTGAATCTCCTGCAACTCGACACATTTGATGGCTGCCACAATGTTTGAGTCTCCTACAACTCGACACATTTTATGGTTGCCACAATGTTTGAATCTCCTACAACTCGACACATTTGATGGTTGCCACAATGTTTGAGTCTCCTACAACTCGACACATTTGATGGTTGCCACAATGTTTGAATCTCCTGCAACTCGACACATTTGATGGTTGCCACAATGTTTGAGTCTCCTACAACTCGACACATTTGATGGTTGCCACAACGTTTGAATCTCCTACAACTCGACACATTTGATGGTTGCCACAACGTTTGAATCTCATACAACTCGACACATTTGATGGTTGCCACAACGTTTGAATCTCCTACAACTCGAAACATTTGATGGTTGCCACAATGTTTGAATCTCCTGCAACTCGACACATTTGATGGTTGCCACAATGTTTGAATCTCCTACAACTCGACACATTTGATGGTTGCCACAATGTTTGAATCTCCTGCAACTCGACACATTTGATGGTTGCCACAATGTTTGAGTCTCCTACAACTCGACACATTTGATGGTTGCCACAACGTTTGAATCTCCTACAACTCGACACATTTGATGGTTGCCACAACGTTTGAATCTCCTACAACTCGACACATTTGATGGTTGCCACAACGTTTGAATCTCCTACAACTCGAAACATTTGATGGTTGCCACAATGTTTGAATCTCCTACAACTCGACACATTTGATGGTTGCCACAATGTTTGAATCTCCTACAACTCGACACATTTGATGGTTGCCACAATGTTTGAATCTCCTACAACTCGACACATTTGATGGTTGCCACAATGTTTGAATCTCCTACATTTCGAAACATTTGATGGTTGCCACAATGTTTGAGTCTCGTATAGCTCGACACAATATATAAGACTGCTAGCGAATTCTTGAATTAACACATGTTTAATCTATGAAAATTACAAAGCAAAATATTATTATCGTATTTATGGTTTGTTTCTGGGCTTATTTATAATGCTCCTTTCAATCGAAGACGTTTGTTATGTACAGTTAAATCAGAGCTGTTAACATTAGACAATAGTGAAAGTCGTGGTTCTGGTAATCCAGTCACCACGACTTTGCAATAATTGATTTATAGATAATTCTATGCACTTTACAATATATAGGCCTACGAGTAGAACAACAATGACAATTTTTTTTTTTTTACAACCTACATTCTAAAATGCTTCAGCATTTTAAAATATTTGAGGCTAAAAAAAAACCTGATCAGTTTATGACTGTTATCTTCAGAAAGCTTATCTTAGAATAGTGTTGTGTCGGCCATGTTGGTTTTCTAAATATAGAGAAGTCCGGCTGTTAGTGTAGGGCTAATCAATCGACAATACTTCTTCTTCTTCTTCTTCTGCGTTTGTTCTCAGACTCCTGCAGATTAGCAGGATGTAGTCCGGAAAACAGAATGCGTTGTGTCATGGTTTACAGCATTGATGCGATATCTGCGCCTTTCGGTCTGACACATCCTACTTCAGCATGGCTTTGGGTTACTGACCCTATATGGGATGGGACAGCCAACTCCATCCCATAACCTCCTTAGTTGCCTTTTACGACATGCGTGGAAGGTAAACAGTGCTGCTATTCTTTGCTCCTCTATCGGGCCCCGGCAACACACGGGCGAATATCAATACAATATTCTGGACTCATTGCGAATAATCTTGCATTTTTTTAACGCATAATATATACAATTTATTTGGAAATGCACAACATAATAACGCATTTTTTTTCTCTTGATTTTCATTGGCTGTCAATACAACGTATACACAACGTGACCAATGAGCATCGCGGGAAAATTCAAATTGCGTTTTGAATAAGAATGATTTCCAATTAGCCCTAATAACTATATTGTCAAGGACTTAGTTTATGGGTACAATAATTGTGAAAACCAGAGACGTTACTTATCTTCTATATGTTGCAAATCTTATAACTTAGTTTATTGTGATATGTTGGAGATTATCTACAATTCTCCTATTTGATTTGCTGGTTATCTTCTTCTTCTTCTGAGTTCGTTCTCAAACTCCTGCAGATTTGCAGGATGTCATCCAGAGAACGAAATGCGATGTGTCATGGTTTACAGCATTGCTGCAATATCTGCGCCTTTCGGCCTGACACATCCGACTTCAGCATGGATTTGCTGGTTATTATAGCATTGCCATCTAGTTGTGCACTGTTTCTTTCTGAAGTTAACAAGCAATTGCTACAGTGTTGTAGATTCGGCCTCGGTTAAGGGCAGTTTCCTAAACAATGGTAGCTTCTGCGATCCTGTTGAGATTTTTTTGGGAAACATATTTTTTTGGAAACAAAAATCATTGGGGGTGAAGTGGGAGTTTATCGCGTTCTGGCTTACTTCAGTGTACTAACTGTCATTTTTCTGAGTACGTAAACCGCCTAATCCTCCCCACCCCTATCGTCTTAAATGGTTTTCTTTTATTTCGTACCTACTTTACAAAGACATGAACTTAATATTTGATGTTTTTCCACTTTAATGTTATTGTTCTTTCCTTGAGCCATAACGGTATCTCATATTTTATATACAAAGAACTCTGAACATTGTATTTTTGTGCATACTGTGTTAGAGTGTAATGTCATCCACATGTTATTTATTTGTACTTGAGTTTCCACACACGTAGACTGTCTTTCTCAGCAGAGCAGAATGCTGTCTGCTCTGAATATCGCTCGGAGCGCGCAACTCTGTAATCAAGTGACAATCTACAGGGACCTCGCAATAGTTGTATAATACGCGTGAACACAACATTTCAACTGAACAAACGATATAGCAACACTCATTTCATCTGAACAAACGATACAGCAACACTCATTTCATCTGAACAAACGATATAGTAACACTAATTTCATCCCAACAAACAATATAGCAACACTCATTTCATCTGAACAAACGATATAGTAACACTCATTTCATCTGAACAAACGATATAGTAACACTCATTTCATCTGAACAAACGATATAGCAACACTCATTTCATCTGAACAAACGATATAGCAACACTCATTTCATCTGAACAAACGATATAGCAACACTCATTTCATCTGAACAAACGATATAGCAACACTCATTTCATCTGAACAAACGATATAGCAACACTCATTTCATCTGAACAAACGATATAGCAACACTCATTTCATCTGAACAAACGATATAACAACACTCATTTCATCTGAACAAACGATATAGCAACACTCATTTCATCTGAACAAACGATATAACAACACTCATTTCGTGTTATAGATTATTTCATGAAGACACATACTTGTAGCAACAATTTCTGTGATATTTCACCTGACAACCTTTCACATTCACTTCTAGTTTTTCCACAAATGAAACTAGCTACTCCGATACTTTTACATGAAGTGGAATTGGCTACATTCATATCGTTGGGCTATCTCAATCTAACCATACATTTTCTTATTGTTACAAGTTCGCCGAAAAGTAAATTTCAAATTCTATTCATCTATCAACTTTCTTGTTTAAACTCATCATCATCATCATCAAGTGCCGGCTCAGCAACGAAGGTTGGCTGAATAAACCTACAACATCCACTGCTTTTTTGTCTTGGTGGTAGAATCTGCTAGACTGTAACCTGTCTAAAATGAAAGTAAACATGACTTAAAATACTTATATTTAATTATTTCCGTGAATTTCATTGGTCGGAAATGGTTTTGTTAACTGGCAGCTCCAAATATATAAATAGTGATAAACAAAAATCACGAAAATAAAAAAACGTCACGAATGAATGTCTGTTTATATTCTTTTGAGAGGTCTATACATGGAGCTCGGTCATAGCTTAGCATAAACCCCTTTCTCGTCAAACGGGTTTCCTTATCCTTATTTCAGGTAAAAATTTTTAAGTAAGAAGCCAGAGGACAATTTTTAAAAATTCTTGAGACTAACGGGAATTGAATCAATTCCCGTTAGTCTCAAGAATTTTAAAAAAATTGTCCTCTGGCTTCTTACTTAAAAAATTTTACTTGTATAATCAATTATTTGAAGCAAAATTGTATTGTCTATATATATTATCCATGTTTACAAGAAGATCTATCGGCCCTTGTATAACTAATACGGATATTATGTTATGTGTTTGTTGTTACTGAGGATATTTCAATACCTGTACGGGATGTTTGTTGTTGTTGTAATAGTCCTTGTCTCGATTGGTCAGTTCGGGTGACTTTGTGTGCACGATTTGAATGGCTTGATGAAATCGCATCTTTTTTTGGAGATGCGGTTAGTCAAGTACTGAAAAACGCGTGTGCAATTTTTGCTATGTGATTTGGTGCCGCAGAACGGACTGGTTCAATTCCCGTTAGTCTCAAGAATCCTTATTTCAGGGAAAGTTGCCAGTGAAGTGTTGCAGTTTAACATCTGATTCGACAACAATACACGCAGTCCCTCACAGGGATATATATACTATTTAGATGCTGGTAAACTGCTGATTAGAAATGGCAGAACCCTCTAAAAACATAATGTTGTACCGTCAAAGATTAGAAAGAAGACACATTGTTCAAGATCTACAAAGGGAAATAGATCGCATTGGACAATACATCTGGAGCTCTGGTGAACCCAAAGAAAATAGCTATAACAAGGAAGTGTGGTGTGAAAGTAGCGGCTTATAGAAATCAACCAATGCAGAACGAGTTATCAACCAATGCAGAACGAGTTATCAACCAATGCAGAACGAGTTATCAACCAATGCAGAACAGGAACTATTAGTAACCACATACTGAAAGACATACGAGATTGGAGCACCTATGTCTTCTTGTTGAAAGAGTCAAAGGAGAAATGGACCTTAATCAATAATATAAGAAAAAGACAATTTTCATTTTTTGGCAACTTAATGAGACAGTGTGGTTTGGAGAACATAGTCACAACAGGCAAGATTG